>JAMKYM010000121.1:0-40763 GCA_026541065.1 Canavalia ensiformis | reverse complement strand
TCATACTTTTTATCTTAAAATTATAAGAGATATTGTAATTTAATAACTAAGACAACTTATTTGTCCATAATACTGTATTAATCTTATCCATTATAAAAACTGTTCATGAAAGGGAAGATGTTGCGATTGAAAATGAACTTGTATTATTAGGGGGAAAAATTACATTGTTCACATTAAATGTCTCTGACTATTAATAAATGACAGAATTTCCTTTCATACTAATGTTGGATTTGAAAAATTACTCAGCGTGTGACTAGAAATGATTAATTCATTCACAAATTGTAAACTATAGCCATTTTTTCAAATTAGATCAATTCCTACTAATTGATCTACCTATTCTATCTTATTACTTGATTTTGGAACAGAACTATTACCTATAAAAACGGCATTTGTAAAGAAAAAGGTTGAAAAAAGCTTCCGTATAGAAAGAAAGAAAATATTTTAAAAAAAACACAGCGTATATGAGACATGTTGCCTTAGTGATTAGGAAAGCTAAACATTAATATTAGTTAGTGTCTAGATATGTCAATCCCAATCGCACAAGTCTTTTCATTTTTCTTTTTTTAAAAATTGCAATCATTTTAATTATTATGATCTGAATTGCATCACGTGAAGAAGAGGAAGCACAAATAAGACATAATGCATTAAGTGTGGTTATAAAGAAAGCACTTCCAATTTGGGTAATTTTACTTCAAAAGGGGTAGCAAGGTAGTTGCCAACAAATAGAAGCCACGTGAAAATACACATTGAGTTACTATAACATTTATTTGTTTTCAATACGAAGGTACGTAACCGATGGTGCTACACCCTATAGAAAAGAAAAAAAAAGCAAGCATGTGGAACTCATTTCATGTGCCCATTCATTCAAAATTTTAAGCACTTCTTAGATATTTTCTCCTCTTAGCCCCTTTGTTTTTTCTTTCCCCATCACTTATATATAAGAAGACCTTGAAATCTCTATGTTTAATGGCTATATTAATCAAATTCATGTCTTCTTTCTTTGGTTGTACGTTCCACTAAATAAATTAGTCAATGTACTTGATTATAGGATCAATTGCATATAAATATACATCACAGCGAGTTGAAAATTTCTGGTGGTGTCATTGATTAAATTGGTTTTCAATGAAGCGAAATTGTTACTTGGATCTTCGTTTTCGACCTTCTGTTCAACCACCATGATTCAATGTAAGAAATTTTCGGGTTTTTTTATTTGAATGTTATTTGTCGCTATGGATGGTTTCATTTGTTTTTCAGGAAACAAATGCAGTTTTTCTTTCTGCATTTGTCGTTAGCCCTTTTTCTTTTCTTTTCTGCAAGATTTTTGTAGAACGAGCCGTTGAGCATTAACAAAAGAGTTGTTGCCATTCAGCACAATCGTCGCCACACACGTTTGATATAACAGAACTTCAGGTAAATTCCATATTTGACATTTTCATCATCCTTTTTGGGAAATATTTATTGTCACTTCATTTTATTTTTTTTTATCATTTTCTTTCACTTTCTTTCAATATTTTCAACTAGCCCATGCGTTTTAATTAGAAAACTTTAAAAAATATATAAAATTTGTTCAAAAAAGGTAGTAATAGATACTGGGCGAGTAACAATAGTGACTTTCTTTTTTTTTCAAAAATAGAACTTTGACAATTTCCAAATTGGGATTTAATATTTATTTTTCCTCATTTTTTTCAAAAAAGAAAACTTCTAAATGGATGTGTTTATGGCATTTTAACCCCGCTTTTTAAAACAAAAACAAAATCAATTGTAACTTAATTAGTACACAAGAATTCAACAAAAAAATCAATCCATTAAATAGGACAGTCTCAAGTAACTTAAATATCATGTTGAACTTTTTATTTTACTGGAACTATAACTCTTGATTTGCTTGACAATATAGATCAATGCAATGCGATTCGACTCACAAGATGGTATAAAAGAAAAGTACTTTTACATGAAATTCGAATAAAGTGAATAGCACATTTTGAACTTCTGATTAGAAGAAATGTGGTTGAAATTTTAATCATGTGCAGGCAAGAGTTATAATATGGTTGGCAAGTCAAGGAAAGAATGGTAGCACAGGAGCATCTTCAGCACCGTCGCTTTCAATATTGCAACCTCGAGCATTGTTAATGCATACCCCACAAGGTTTTTCAATAAAGAGATCCCTTCGCCATTTCCTTCAGAAAAGAAAGAAAAGGTCCCAAAGTCACATATCTATTGCAACTCACAATAGCAAAACTTAGTCAAAATGTCAACGAATTTAGGAAGCCCTCATTTTTTCACATCAATTTTTATTACAGCTAGCTTATTCGATTCCACCCATTAAAAATAACCCATTTGCTCTTTTGCCCTTCTCTCTTTCTCTCTCTCTTTATAAGGTAATGTGACATTTTAATGGTATTGGGTGTAAGGGGGTGTGAATTTATAGTGATATGAGCAAATATTATTATTCATGATCAATTAATTTTACCCTTTGCAGGGTCAATGAAAGTCTGTCTTATCATTTTTTTTATGGCTTTTTTAATATAGTAGCAAAATGTGGATTGGTTGCAATGGACTGAGAGCAAAAAAGGGGACAATAGAAAAAAAGTGGGATGCTTGAAGTGGCAGGTAATAATATTGAATTGGATGACAATCTGTTCAAAAAATGGCGGTAATATGAGACGGGTGATGAAAAAAAATCAGTTGGCGATTTGTATTCATGGTATTAATTAACTACTATAAGTAGGAGTATTTGTTCCTTTAGAAATCGGATAGAAAAAGAAAATTCTCACCAGGTGTGAAATTAAAAGTATAAAATTTTTATTAATTAAAAATATTATTAATAATGTTTTTTAAATAATTTTTAATATATTTTAATATTATTTTTTAATAAAAAAACATTTTTACTTTTTAATAAAACATTTTAAATTTTAATAAAACATTTAGTAGATTTAAAATGTAATAGAAAATATAAAATATTTAATTAATCGAAATTTAAGTAGTGGGTAAATGTACTGCCTCCCAAGAACATTGAGAGTGTGAATATGTAGTTAGATACAAACTGCGGATGAAAAGTTTCACTATGCGCAAGTAGGTGTGTGTTTTTAAAATTCTGATTTTGGTTTAAATTGTTATAATAAATTTTATTGATTTTTGGTAAGATTAATTGAGTTGTTAATACGCCGTACATGTATTTTATATTAAAATTGTGAGTTAATTATTTGATATTATAATAAATAAAGTTAAACATTCGAGATAAAATTTATTAAAATATTTATTATAATTTGATATTTATATATTAAAATTATTTTAAAAAAAATTAATATTTAAAATATTTAAATTAATAATATCCATTTAATAGATAAATAATAATAATAATAATAAATAAAATAGTATTTTTTAATAAAATAAAAGAGAAATATGATAGATTACCTACAATATCATCTCGAAGAAAAGACCAAAATGAAGTGTTAAAACATTAAATCAAAATTTTAAAATTTTATAAAATTAATAATATATTTAAATTAAAAAATAGTTTTTAGGGGTTGATTAATGCGCGACTTAAACATGAGTAATTTGGTAATCATTATACTCTAATGATTATGCTATTAAAACAATGCTATGAGAATCGCAATGAAATAACAGTAAAAAGGAGGAAAATTAGGTTCAATAAATAAGTTTATTTTATCTTGTGGTTTAATTAAAATTGAAGATTTATTTTATGAATATCTCAATCTTTATTATTTATTAATTATTAATATAAATTTTTAAATTTAATTAGGTAATAGGATAAAATAAATTTATTATATTAAATTTTATTAAACTATTAAAATTAATCTAATGATAAAAAGTTAGAAATTACAATAGTTTATATAAGATTATGAGATTGAATCTCATTACTTTAATATTATAAAAAAATAAAATTTTTATCTAAAATGAAAATGTATGGTTATTTGTCTAGTTAATACTTTTTTTTTCTACAAATAATGAGGAGTTAGTTGATAACTCTCTTTGTTGCTACAACTAATGAGTGTGAAGTATTCATCATTCACTGTAATGGTATGATAAGTAACCGTTACTTAGATTGATATGTTCCGTTACATGTCATTCTTATTGTATGTGAATTTTATGGAGATTGATCATGTATTTGTGAACGAATAAGGAAGATAACCGTCTATAATGGTGTCAATTTAGTTCAGTTTAATCCATTTGACTAATCCTGCAAGGCAAATTCATTTTGTACGTAGGCTAAAAGTTTGCTACTTCATTTTAAGTCAGTGAGTTATGAGCTAAACTGGTTGGTTAATGAGCCTTTTGTTACTTTTTTATTATTATTAATTTTACTTTATAATTATAAATTTTATAGTAATTAATATGTATTATAAATCTATATAAAATTATTAATTTACTATTATATATAGTATTATTGTATTCTTAAATAATTGTCCTAATTGAGATTATTATGGGACGGTGAAATAATAAATATAATTTTAAAATTTTAAAATTATGTAAAATTATAATCAAAATTAAATTATAAGCAAAAACTGTTTAAAAAATTTTAAAAAAAATTTAAACATAAGAGTTACCAATAAAGATAATGTTAATATAATACTTATCTATTTAAAGTAACAATAATCTAAGTTACATGTATAATTTTAGTTTAATTTTAAAATAATTATTTGATCTATTTTAAATAAAATAAAATATTTATATAATATATTTATAAAAAATAATGTAAAATAAATATGTAATAAAAATAGATTTACAATGAAAAATCCAACATGCGTAGTTCTTTAAGAAAAGAAAGTAGTTGATTTGAAATAATTTTTTTTTAAAAAGGTAATTTTAAAGAGATGTTGAAAAAATCTTGTCTTAAAAATAATTTTTTAAAAAAAAAGTTTTGATAATTTTTTAATGAAAGATATGTTTTTAATTTTTAGATAAAATATATTTATATTAAACAAAATTAAAAGTAATTTTTTTAAAATTTTTAATGGTAGAAAATAAAATAAATTTTACATTCTTACGATTCTCACCTATGACGATAGAAAATTTTATATATATATCTATAATATTTTTATATAAATTTTGTTTTAATTTAAATTTATTTTTTAAATAATATTTTAAATTCACTTGTGCATATAATTTAAAAAAATGATAGTTTTATTTTAAATTTTTACGATTTTTCAAATACATGATAATAGATAATGTTATACATATATTTGAGATTTGTTACATAAAAATTATAATTAAATTATTTATTTTAAATATTATAAAATAAATATATACAAGATTTAAGTCAAACAATGATTAAATTATAAAATGTTATGATTCTCTAAATATGTGATGAAATGATATGATACACATATATCTTTAAAATCCCTATTTTTCATTGCTTAATTTTATAATTTATAAATTAATAATTATAAATATAAAGTAAAATTAAAAATTAAAAATTTAAAGATTTTAAAAAAATTAAAAAAATTTTAAAAAATGACAAAAATATTATTCGATTAAAAAATAACAACAAATAAAGTATAAATAGCTTAGAACAAGAGCTTAGAAAAATCCAAAAAAAAATCTAACAATAGTTACTACAATATCACTCGCAAAAATTAGTGATAAATAAAGACAAAAATTTCACAATAAAAATTTTTCAATGAGTATTAAATTACCTTAGAAAATAAGTAAATGGCCTATAAATAAATCAAAAGAAACTAATTAAGGAATAGAAGTTTTAGAAATGAAGTTAAGTAACTTTTATAGAATTTAAAAAATGATCAAAATACCTCTAATAACCTAGGTAAGCCAAAAACTACGAGAGAAACCTACCATCTATGTTTATCTTTAAACACATTTTTTAGAGGATGTGATAAGTGGATGGATGTGCCATTAATAGGAGAGGTGATTCATCCATGTCATAAATCACTAAAGGATGAAAACCATAATGAGGATAGAGAAAACTATCCATATTAAGTTACTTAACCATGATTAGGTTAAAATTTAGCTATGGGTGAGGTTATGTGGAATCATGGTTAGGATAATTTAACCATGATTAACTTTAGAAGATAAAGTTCCATAATTTAGAATTAATTTTAAAAAGTAAAATTTCAAGTGAAATGACCATTTTACCCTTAGTTTAAAATTAAATCTCTAATGACTCATACATGGTCGAATGCTTAAGCTAACTTTCAGTTAGCATTTTGCTTCACAAAGTTCTATCTAAACATTTATCAAAATCCTTAATTTCTAAGTCTTCATCTTCTATCATTCCATAAACCAAAAATAACTAAGTTTAAGCTTTCATCTTTGAAATTTAAGCTACAACACAAAGTAAGCAAGACTCCTTCTTTTTATCTTAAATAAATTTTTGTGTGAGACCATCAAGGAGCTGCATCTTCATCACAAAACTTACCAAGCATCACTTCTAACTTCAAAAGTTGTATGTTCTTCCCTTAAAACCTTCTTAGTGCCTTTATTAGTTATTTTTGCCTATTCTTCTTCTTCTTCTTCTTTTTTATGGATCTTTTCTCTAAACTCCAAGATTCAACTTCCTTGAGTATTATTTTGTTTAAAATTATCCTATGCTTTTAAAATAAGTATTTATACTTATTAAATAATTTTTAAGAGTCCAAAGTGAAGCTTTAATGGTTTAAAGTGCTTATTAGAACTCCTTAAGTATTTTAAATAGTTAAATCTTCTTAAAAATGATTTTTAAAAGTTTGGGACAGATTTGAGAAAGTTTATTCAAGTTTGGAATGTGATCAAATAGAAGTTGTCTAGAGTTTAGAGTAGATCCTGTGAAAATTACCTTATTTGAGTTTAAAATGATGTTATGTTGTCTTATTATATCTAAACTTAAAGATTTGTCCTACACATAAAGTTAAGATCTTGAACTTTAAAACTTAAAGAATCTTAAATTTGGAATATAATGATCATGGTCCCAAAGATTTTAAGTGAAAGCCATAAAAAATCAAACTTGATAATTAAATATTAGACCTTTATGACTAAAAGGCAAAGAAAATGACTTGTGGACTTAGAAAATATAAGAAATTTTTTCAAATTTTACCCAAGGACAAAGGCATGGACTAAGGATAAATATTTGCAAGGACTTGATGGACTTGAGACAAAAACAAATTTATTAAGTCCCTTGACTTTAGATCTAACAGTTATGGTGATAAGAGTTTGATAAAAATGTTATCTTGGTGAAAGGTTGGTCATTCGACCATGACCTTTTCCAAGAAGAAGAAAAGACTTAAAATTTAAATATACATGATAATTAATATCCTCCATATTTTTTTAACATATATGAATCACATATGGAACTAGGAAAAAAATAAATTCAAAGGCTTTCGGTGGGCAAAAGTGGCCATTTGGCCTTAGCCCCTAAATTAGGGGAGGAAATGTTGAAAAATTTATAGAATTAATTAGTTGACACTCTTAAAATAAGATTTCAAGAAAAATAATCTTTTAGGAAAGAAAAATAAATTTAGTGACTTTTAGAATACATATAGGCCATTTGGCCATATCCTTAAAAGAAGGGTGTAATGAAGCTACAAATTTGTATGACTAATTAATCTAATAACTTAAACCAAAACCTCAAGAAAACAACTTATAAGGATAAGAAAAATAGAGAACAAACCCTTAAAATACATTGAGATCATTCGACCAAGGAAAATTAAAGTTTGAAAAATAAGATTTAGTAAATAAACTCTTGAGAAAAGGAAAGGTTGAGAGAAACCTAGAAGGAATGAGTAATACAGGTTTCTTTTTAGAAACTTATCATAAAACATTAAGAATGCAAACAACTTGAACAATTTTAAGACAAATGTGCAAGCTATCAAAAATTTAAGGACCATCCAGAAGTAAAGATTTTTAATAAGGAAGTAAGTTTTTGGATAACTATTTATATCTATTTATCATGATAATTTTTTAGTATGCCTATTTATGTGCAAATGTGCTATGTGTTATCTTAAATGATGCAATGAATTGTGTGTGAATTTATGTTTCCATATGTTGAGGAATTATATAAAAATTGAATGATTAGAATGTTATATGTGCATACCATATTGGTTAGATATTGAGCATGCATGTTATTATGAAGACTTAAAATGAAACCTAGCACTACTTTTATTATGTCAACTTTGGGACTTGTGCACGCTCAAAAGACGAAGGTCCTTCTATGGTGAATTCATAGATTTTCAAAAATCCATTTATGATGAAATGATAGGTCTTAAAAAATTTATGATAGTGATGACCATCAATGAATGAGATAATATCCTAGAATAGAAGATAGAGTAGTATACAAGTAGAAGATATTATTTGACTAAATTGTGAATAACATGCCTTAAACAAAATTGTCACTAAGAGGGTGACTACAAAATAAGAATAATTATGATTAAACCATAGAATGAATAAGAGTCAAATAATATCTATGTTATGATAAAAAGGTGATATAAAGAATGAATAAATGCTCTTCCATGTAAAGTTTGTCTGAGAATATGATTCAAGAAATCAAAGAGATGTATATTTGTATGAAATATATTTCTGTTATCATTAAAAGGAATTCACTTTAGATAAGTGTTAATTTAAAAGGAAATAATTGAACTTATATGTTTGCCACCTTCTCATAAATAAACTGAAGTAGTTGTAATAGAAATGATGTCACCAATCCTAGGGTAGATGCTTACTAACAAATTACTCATTCCCTACCTCTCATTTCACTTCCAAATCCTGATTATGATAATTATGACGATAGTGATTTCCATTAAACTACATAGTGTGGACTAACTTTGTAGTGTTGATGGGTTGAAATAAATGAGAAAGAGAAGATGTCATAAGTTCGTGAGAAGATAACCCATGAATTGTTAACGAGAATTTGTTTTGTTTGCATGTACCCTATATGTATTATTTTGGATAATTATAACTTATTACAAACACCGCCTTGTCTTTTTTTAAGGACTTACTGAAAGCTTTTGACATTGCTATTTCTTATATGTTATACTATTTATGTAAATAATATTGTAAATATTATTCTATAAATGAATGTATATTATGATAAGTAAATGAATGCGAGTTTTCAAAGTTATCATGAGTGATGACGTCTTAACATTCTAATTTCTGCTACATTAACTTTCTACTATGAGCCTTACACTTTCAACAAAAGTTTTGAAAAAACTTGTCCCTTATTTTCAATATAAGTATTTTATAAAAAAATATTGTATGATGAAATAACAAACTAGTAGTGAATCTATTATATAACTTAAATATAAGACGGGTATCATTCTTAGGTGTTATATAAAATGTTTATTTAAATATAAATAAAAAATTATTTAAGGTAATATTCTAAAGAAATGAGTAAATAAACATAAAAAAAAATTGAAGATAAATTTTTAAGTGAAATAGAAAAGATAAGAATAAATTTTTAGATATATTTCTTATATTATTATTGTTATTAACGTAACTATTATAGTAATTACAAAAAAGTCATGTGTTTTCAAAGCATGTTTATACATTTCTATGATACAATCTTTTACCACCCAAATAATTTTTACAAAATGAATGTAAGAGATTAAAAAAATACTATTCAATATATCCATATAATATATTAAATTCTCTTAAATAATAATATTTATATTTTCTAATTTATAACCTAACTAGTAAAGGATAAAACCAAGAAATAAAAATATGCAACTAACCTAATTAATAAAAGATAAAACTAATAAAAAAATCACTACCAAAAATATATTTTTAATAATGATTTATTAGTTGAGGTTTAAAAGAATCTAGACAAATTTAAAATATCCATAATTTTTAAACATTGTCGCAACCGTAATTCCGACGAGACGACGAACTCTCTAAAATTTTAAAATGGAATCTATTTGATATGTGGAGTCTCCACCAAATTTTTATTTAAGGGAAAAAGTTTGGAAAAACCCTAACTAGAAGATGAGATTCAAAGTTCGGGAGTCGGTTACGAGTGGGGAAGGTGTTAAGCACCCCACTCGTCCGTTCCGAAGAACGGCACCCTTAAACTGAGTGTGTGATTATTTGAAAATGGTTTGATCCCTTAGTTAACGTGAAAAATGAATAAATTGAGGGTGGTTAGCCTGACAGGACTTGATCCTGCTCCTACGTATTCCCCGGTGCAATGGGAAACTCAAGGCTTACATAGTTCTAGTTTGTTTTGAAAAAGAGTATTTGAAGATTTTTTTTTTAAAGGCTTTTTATTTTTTGGAGGAACCTTCAGTCCACTCATGCACAAGACCCGAGGCGACTACGGCAGCACGGGGGCCTATACGGACTACTAAACATTGGACAGCAGGTGAACCGTCAGTCTCCCATTTAGAGCTCGTCGCGTGAGACCAAAGATCCTAAAATGTTTTGAAAATAATTTGAATGTAATAAAGGAAAGAAATGACTTGATTTGGAAAAGGAATTGGTTTTGAAGTGAATTTGAAATGAAACTTGATTTGGATTTTTAAGGAAATTTAATTTGGAGGAAAAAGGAATTAAACCTGATTTTGATTTAATTTTATTCAAGGAAAAGAGTAAAAAGGAATTTAGTTTGAATTTTAAAAAAGATTTATTATGAATTTTGACGAAAAAGATTTGTAAAAAAGAATTTTTGAACTTTGAAGAGATTAGAGGGAGATTTGTAATCTTTTGGGAACTTTGGGCAATTTGTAATTTTTGGGAATGGTTAAGGGTATTTTGGATATTTTGACATATGGGACAGAATTTGGGATTATTGGAAATGATAAGGGTATTTTGGGTTTTGAAAAACTTAGGGGGAGATTTGTAATTTTTTGGGAACTTTGGGCAATTTGTAATTTTTGGGAATGGTTAAGGGCATTTTGGATATTTTGACATATGGGACAGAATTTGGGATTATTGGAAATGATAAGGGTATTTTGGGTATTTTGACTTCTAGGGTATGTTTGGAATTAATGGAATTCTGGGGGGTATTTCGGTAATTTGTGACTTGGGGTTGTGTCTGGAATTTGGAGGAATCCTGGGGGTATTTTGGTAATTAGAAGGGGCTGTTAGGGCTGAAGAAAAATGTTAAAGAACCCCAACATGCCACTGGCAGGATTCGAAGCGGGGGTCGTGGGTTTGCAAGCCACAAGCTCAACCACTTAAGCTGTCCAACCCGATTATTTACATTTATATTAAACATGTACATATCCTGAAGTTGGTGGGCATGGATTAAGGTCTTTGCTCAACAAGTGGCTCAACTGAAATGCAAAAGCGTGAAGTCAGCTCAAACAAACGCATTGAGCATCCTCCTTTTCCTTTTTATTCAATTATGAAAACCTTATCTGCATGGCATATACTACCCTTCCTGAGTGATTACAAAAGAAAACCTATGTGAGTCATGAGTGTGTTCTTAAATTAACTCCCTTCTGGACCTAGAGATGAGAATCTTTGGTGAGTTTACCCTGGACTTGAGTTTCTGTTGCTTTCCTTTGAGGTGTAACCGATGCCTAGAGGACTCGGTATGCTCGAGAGTTTCCTTCTTAGAGGATAAGTTAATAGGTTCTATTTCAACATTGGTTACAACAGGGGCACATGGACGCATGAACTTTAAACTCATGCTAAGCTAAGTAGGCGAGTGCCTAACGAATAGACAACATTGACGAGCTTTCGATCCTTCATCTATCAGAATAAATCTCAGAGGCAGAGCACTCATAATTTCGACTGTTATCTGCTCCCATTATCCTCTCTTTATGGCAAGGAATCAAGCGCCTCCAGGTTCTCCAAAGCGGACTCTTCCTAGAGAACAGCCAGAGAATACCATGTATAATGCCAACAGATGTTTGGCAAAGATATGAGCTGATGATGTTGCAGAGTTTTAAGTAGGTTCTGTTTGGTATGAGCGCAGCGTCGAGACGTCGATTGTGCACTCTTGGCTCACTAAATTTTATAGGGAGGAGGAGAAAGAATCTCACAGAGACTTAATTACTAAACCCAAGCTTGCGTCTGGTTGAACCAGTGGTGCACCATACCTAGTTCTCTATAGTTGCTTAAGCAAGGAATTCATTTTTCTATTTCTTCCACGGTGTGTTGATTATGCTATTGATGAACTGCGATGCAGAAAGGATACGTAAAGCACGCTACATTACATTCAAACGAACCCGTGTGGGAGTCAACTGAGACTCATGTGGCTTCCAAGCCCATGCATGTGATACCAATAATTCTCAACAACCACCTCACTTTAGGACAGGCCCTAGTGAACTGGTGCGTCATGTACAGAGGCATGGGATCATGTTTGTAAGCTGCATGGGGTGTTCAAGACCCAACAGTATCATTCTAAAGTACTAGGGTCCTAATAGCTGTGAAGATTTGCCATGCGTGGGCTTCTATGAGCCAATACCATTGCTATTGGTACATTCAAAGGTTGGCAAGAGCGGATTGGCATATCCCTAAAGGTAGCTGTGGGTCAAGGTCCTAACCTCAACTAAATTTAGGCTTGGTCGCACATGGCCAAACACGCTCGGCCAAATGAGAATGATACCAAAGGAGACACAAGAGGTGATGGACTTATAAGACATTAATACTGCATGCATAAACTGTAACCTGTACTACAAATTGGACCTTGTGGGTTCTGCCTTCTCCTTATATACGAGACAAATCTAATAGTTATGTGGGTGACCTACCAACACCATGCACAGGTTCCTCTCAAGTGCTCTATATCGCCTATGCCTTATCATTGAGCTCTGGTTAAAAGGGGGCCATGCATAACGGGTGACCAAATTAATTATGTTTCGCAAGCATTGCCCTTATGCCTAGCATGTAGCAAGGGCTGTTCCATTCTGTTGTATAACACAACACCTTCTGATGCCCCCTGGTTCCCTCCTATACACTAATCACTGACTCCCCTTTGACCTCCTACGAGTTCACTAACCAAAGCCCATGCAGTAGCCTTCGCTATGATTTCTCCACGCTCTAAGCTTCGTATCATATTTGAGCATCATCGTCATCTACTCTAAGCCACCCCCAGAGTCAACTAATGAGCTCAAAGAAACTGCATGGATCTAGGATGGAGACTAAGATCTCAGGGAACTACATGATATTATCTATTTCTCATTGAATGGGAACCAAAACTCGTATGGAGGCAGTAGAGACTAAGACTGAAATCTCACAATAACACACTTTGATCACAAGAGTTCCAGAGAGGAACGTCTACCTGGTTCGCCCCTAGTTTGTTTGCATTTTCTTAATGCAGTGATTCCCATACTAAACCTCTGCAACGACAATCAAACACTGATCCTCTTAGGCTTTGTTCAACTTAGGCTAGCTTCTGTTATTACACATCAACAGAACAACGCGGACTTGGTGCAAGTCCATCATTCGCGACGCATGCAACGATTGGTTTGGTTAGGATCATGAATGTCGTCTTTTTGGGGTTTGTAGTAAGGGATGGGCTCGCATTCCTATCATATTAAGACGCATGAGAGCTAAAACTTTGAAGAATGCGACTCGACAATTGAAAAGTAACTAGCCTCGGAGGTCAAAGACCTTTAAGATTCTGGTCAAGTCCTAACAACCAGGTGGTAATTATAGCGTTCATAATTCAGGGATCTTGAAAAAGAATATGCACATCTCACTTTTACTCGAGTATGAGGCACTTTGATTAAGTTCTAAAGGCATGATTCCAGGGGTCATGGTTAGTAAATGTTATTGGAATTGGCTATGCATCAGAGACCATCCTCACTAGGGTCATTTATACGTTGAATCAGAACAATGGGTTAAGGTGTTTACGATTCTTACCTGGAGACCTATCAGACGATCATGGGGGTTTCAGAGGGTGGGCTTTCTTAAGATTCTGGTCTCTTGAGAGTATGAGAATTCTTTCTTCCTTCTCCTGAGATGGACTAGATCTTTGGGGCAGTGGACAAGCATTAATCTTCTTGGGTTCCTGTGGTTGATAGATGATCCTTTCCTGTTAGAGGTATCTCCCAACGTCGATTTCAAGAACTCCACGCCACCTTCTTCTTACCAACTTGGTGTCCCCTTTCTTCAACATATCCCTCTGGCCTTTTTTTTGTGCAATAAGTGTAATCCCGCCAGAAGAAGCTAGAGAGGGGCTTCCATTCTCCTCTCCCTCGAGAATGACTCTCTTATCCCCAAAAGGATCAGAAGTAGCCCCCAAAAGAAGACCAATCCCTTCTACTTTTTCCTGTTATTAACCAAAGAACCGCTTTTCTGTTTTTTCTATTTCTGTTTTAACTTAAAGTTTTTTTGTTATTTTAATTTTCTGTTTTTTAAATTTCCCTTTTTATTTTTTGCATTTTCTTATTTTTTTTATTCTGATTTTGTTTTTGATTTTTAATTGAAATTTTATTTCCTCTTTTTTATTTTGAAATTTTTATCATTAGTTAATTTTTATATTTCCAGTTTTTTTTCTTTTTTATTATTTTTAGATGTATCATTATTTTTATTTATTTTCCAGTTTTTATCATTCTTTATTCTTTTCTTCAATATTTGTTTAATTTTATTTATTTTTAGATTTTTATTTATTGTTATTTTTTTAAATTTTTAATTCTGACTCTTATTATTTTTATGTTTTTTGATTTTTTTTTTCAATTGCTACTTTTATTATTTTTCTGATTTTTGTTGTAGATTTTTAAAATCTTTTACTTTTCTATTTCTTTCCAAATTTTCTCTTTCTTAAAAAAAAAGCTTAATTTAGAAAAGTGATTTTTTTTAGATTTTGATTTTTTCCAGAATTTTATTTATTTTATTTTTTAGAATTCTTTTTAATTTTCTTTAATTTTTCCTTTTTCTAATTTTTATTTTTGCTTTTTTGTTTTTTCTTTTTTTTATTATTATTTTTTATTATTTTTTTTAGGTTTTTATGATTTTAATTTTTTTAATTTCCTATTTTTTATTATTTTTTTGCTTTTTAGTTTTTTTTTCTGTTTATTGTCTAATTATGGTTCATTTTGAATTTCTTGGGGTCTTTAACTTAGGTTTATCCACTAATTGCCTTAAAATGGGCCTCGGACATAATTGGTGTTTACAGTTTGCCCCTCTTTACTCATTTTCTTATTAGATAATATGATAAGTACTCTCTATATTATCGTGATAAGAAATGGGTAAAGACGTAAACGAATTATGTCCCAGGTAGGTGCCGAGATAATCTCGGAATTACCGCACCTTCGAGTTTACAGAGTTTTCAACCTTATGCATGGAAGATCTTATCCTTTGAGTGAAGGCGATACATACGAGGCTCGACCTCATATGCTGAGCTTGCCAAAAGTACAGGAAATTGGTATGGAGGGCCTGACAATCATAGGCTGGAATGTTGAACGTAAAATGTAATGGCCTGACAACATAGGCTAGGGGTGCAGAATTTAAACATGCAATGGCCTGACAACATAAGCCGAGGGTGCAGAATTTAAAGATGCAATGGCCTGACAACATAGGCCGAGAACAGGAATTTAAAGATGCAATGGCCTGACAACATAGGCCGAGGGTGCGGAATTTAAAGATGCAATGGCCTGACAACATAGGCCGAGGGTGCGAAATTTAAAGATGTAATGGCCTGACAACATAGGCCGAGGGTGCAGAATTTAAAGATGCAATGGCCTAACAACATAGGCCGAGGGTGCAGAATTTAAACATGCAATGGCCTGACAACATAGGCCGGAAAGCTGGAAATCTAAACTAGATGGTGGCCTGACAACATAGGCCTGAAAGCAGGAAATCTAACTAGATGGTGGCCTGACAACATAGGGCTGAAAGCAGGAAACTAAACTAGATTGTGGCTTGACAACATAGGCCGAGAACAGGAAATCTAAACTAGATGGTGGCCTAACAATATAGGCCTGAAAGCAGGAAACTAAACTAGATGGTGGCCTGACAACATAGGCCTAAAAGCAGAAAATCTAAACTAGATGGTGGCCTGACAACATAGGCCTGAAAGCAGGAAACTAAACTAGATTGTGGCCTGACAACATAGGCCTGTATGCAGGAAATCTAAACTAGATGGTGGCATGAAATCTAAACTAAACTAGAAAAGATTGGGATATGTCATGCCCCAATACTAATGCATGTGTCTTTATGTATGTCAATATTTCAATTATTTAAAAATGTTAATAATACATAGGTCATATCTAATTGACTAATCACAAACATGTATACTAACAAGCTGTAGTTAATTACATAGTAAAGGTTGGAAAAATGTATATAATATTTGTTTAATATAAAAGCACAAAAAATTTCAATAATTGGAGCAATGATAGGAATGGCATAAGCTCTCGATCCAAACCTATTTTACAAAAGCATGAATGCTACTACTCTTGTAAAGGTGACTTACTTGGCCTTAGGCTCCACATATTCGTGTTCCTTGGTGTTAGATTGTAGTTCCACCCTGAGGTGGAATGGATGTCTTACCATCATGTTCACCAATTGCTAACAAAAGCACAAGGACATAAATAAAGTAAGAGAAGTGAGAACTTAAATAGCACATGAACATATTACAAGATTTAAGTAGGTCAATATAATAATTATTGTCCTTAGAATTCCAATAATCAAGCACATAAAGTTAAGTTCATTTATCAATTTTTCCACAAGAAAGGAAAGTACCTAAAACCTCAACCAATTCAAAATTAGAATCGTTTATCAACATCTTGTTCAAAGAAAGGACACATACTTATACTACCAAATCAATTTAGATATCTATAAGATACAATTTATATGAAGTGCATGCTATGCATGAATGCAAGGCAACAAACTCTTAGGTCCTTCAAAGACTTACTACATCCCATAGTCTATCGAACCAAGTCTTATCATACCTTTAGTCTATCACCAATAAAATTCCATGCATGTGGACCCATTTCTATAACTCTGAAGAGTTGTTAGGATCGTAAATTTCTTACAACCACTGCTAGCTATCAAATTTATCCAACCTATTCTAGAGGATAATAGTTAACGTCCTCATGACAAAAGAAGGAAAATTGATTCATTGGCCCTAACAATCTTCGAGGTGAGTTGGGGCGGCTAAGTTTTGGTTGTGATAGTCTTGACACCATGAAATCGCCCTATGTTCCTTGTAGGTTGTCACACTCAACTTACTTACCCCCCTCCCCCAAGGCTTTTAAAGTCAACCCTTACAATTTTCCATATCTCAATTCATTACTTTTTTGCTCATCACAAAGATATGCATATACAATGCATGTTTATTCTTAAGAATCCATAGCAATAATAGTATCTATATGGATAGATCAACAATTTATACTTTCTCAAAAAGCATTTCCCCCACAACCTTATCCTCAATGATTTCAATGAAGTTATAGTGGTCTTCAGTCTTTACCTAGATGATTCTATTTATGCAAGGTCACTTTATTGACGTGAATAATTTGACTAGATACATACAAAACCATTAGCTTAAGTCATAATCCTTTATTTAATCTTGAAAGTATAACTTAGACATACATACCCATCCATTCATTTGGAAATTTTTATGGAAAATAAACCTTTCAACAAAAATCTTAGTTATTAAAGATTGGGTTCTTATATAAGTAAATATATACGTATAAGTGTTATAATATAATACATTAACCAATAAATAAGTTTGGAAACAAACTTATCTGAAGATGGGTTTTAAATTTCATCTAAAACATTTATTTAGTAAGAATTGTTATGTTTCATTCTTGAAGGCTTGAAAGTTAGGTTATCTAGTGTTTCCTTAGTTCAAACTTTAAAACTTATTATGTCATCTCATAGTTCCTTATGGAAATTCTACAGTTTTTCCCAAATAGGAAAAACCCTTACCATTCACTTGTGCTAAAGTGATATGAGACATCAACTAATACATAAACATCAATTATTATACTCATATAAGTGTTAGGGTTCATTCTCATACACCCTTTACCATTTTTCTCTACCATTCACTTCCATGGCCGAATTGCATACACATATACCAAGATGTCACAGTTTATTCAAACACCAAGACATTATATTTCACACATAATGGGCATCAAACACATGATGCGAATAATCAAATTTCCTTAGAATTCCATCCTTAAGGCCAAATTTAACAATTGCATGGTAAATTCATTATCACACATACAAATACTAAGATATGGTAATCCATATATAATAAGTGTCATACATATCATTCATAAACATCTAACTCATCCAAATTACCAATGACTTATATCCTAATGTTCCTGTCCCAACTACGCTTTATATGGCCAAACATAAAAAATTTTAAATCCAATCATAGAGAATTAATTTATTCATAATTAAAAGCTACATAATGGAAATAAAAATGAATTCATATTTTCTCCAAATAGTCACCATGACCTAATTTCACTAACGGGCACAACCGTAAGCCCGTAATTTTTTTCTCAATTGATCCACTATTATATTGATTTATCTGTGAAAAATTAGTTATAACTATGAAATAATCATTGCTTATTTATTGGTCCTAATTTTCTTTATTTTTTTTAAGAATGGTAGCCCAAGTAGAGAATCTAAAATAGAGAACAAATTTAGCTAAAACAAGAAAACAAAAGGCATAAAAAGGACAAAGAAGTGACAAAAGGATACAAAAGTCTCTGAAAAAAGTCAACATGCCCTTGTAACATCCATGATTTTTCTAACATGATCATGTAAACTTGAGTTCCATCATGTCAAATATAAGCACAGTCGTATTGAACCTCAACATGGTCATACAACGTCTCTATAATTCTTAACATGGTTGTGCAGACCTAAACATGAGCATGCTAATAATGATGATGTAGAAAATTACCTAGGTCAAACTTGCTTCATGAAAAAAAAACCCATTTAAAAGTTATATAAGAAAGGAAGGACTAGAAAAAAAAAAACACCTCAACACAACTCTCATACACTCATTCTTCTTCCATAATCCTCCAGTAGGATCTTAGAGGGTGGAAGATTCCTTTGCATTACAAGTTCCAACATCCTAGTACTAGTATTGCTAGCATATAATTTTGTTAATTATATTTTATAAATTAGGATTATGAATTCTTATGATAGCTTAGAGTTTTATTACCGATCCCTTTCTAACATGTGTAGTTATTCTCATAGTCATGAAACTTTGGAAAAACTTATGATGTAACTAATGTTGTAAAAATTACGTATTTCAAAAGGGTCTTAAATATGATAATTAATATTAATTTAAGTTTAAATATTCAAAATAAATTTAAATAATTATCATTATAATTTTAATATATTTAGAATTTATTACTAATTATTTTAAATTTGAATTATGAATTGATTATTTAATTTTCTATTAATAGTTTATTATGATTTTAAATTTTGACCGTTTAGAAATTATTATGGCTTTATTTCTTGCCGTTGTGAACTTAATTTCTGACCGGAGTTTTAATTTCTAGCCAAGTTGGTTGCACCCAAATTTTCTATATATAAATCTATTTTCTGCTGGGTTGAAATACACAAATTTTCTTTTTAGTTCTGTTTCTGAATCATTCAGAAGAGATTGTTGTATCCTGGAGGATCACGTCATAGGCGAACAAATCCTTGAGGGCAGTGTTATCACATGCCTCAGTCTACGATCAACCAATGCGAACAATAATCTCAAGGATTTTTGCAATATTGTTTTTACAATGAATTAGAAATTTACTTTCATTTTGTAAGAACACATATATTTTTTTTTAATTCTTGACTGCTACATTAATTTTCTTTTTGCAAGTTTCAGTTACTCCACTTGAAAGCCAGATTCTACCTATAAATTATGAAATAGGTCTATTGTCCAATACCAAGCTCAATTGAACGTACATTTGTTATTCCTATTCCATTCTTCATTTCGCGTGCCACATAGAAAGTAGAATTCAACACCTCTTTTTGACATGCATAATAGGAGTGAACCTCATGACTTTAACACACTTCAGCTCTGGTTCAATACGTTGTTTATTAGTACTTTCCCAAAAAACAAAAACACATTTGTAGAAGATGCACTTTCCCATACACATCAGTTTTTTTTTTCCATGTTCTTATGGTAAAGAAAAGTCCAATTTGTGAGAGAAAAATAAAAAAAGAGGAGAGGCACATTACTAAGGAGAAATCCCCTATTTTATAAAACTAATTATTTTGGAGTATTTTTCAAAATTTTTATATTTAAAATTGATAAGTAGTGATTTTAGCATAGAATTAAACTAAGAAAAGGCATTTATGATTCGGACGACGTTGTCCAAAATTTTAGCCACCTAACTTTTTAAAGAGGAACAACATATAGGCGTAAATTGATTACATGATTAGTTTGTTGCATTTTAAAGTGCATCTCTTTTGGTTTTATTATTCATCTATTCATACAAAACTACTTTGAGATATTTGTCACCACTAGCATTCTAAAGTAATTCAAAATGTTAAATTTGACTAATAAAAATCATATTATCATAATTTAAAAATTACTTATGTAAAATATATATATATATATATATATATATATATATATAACTTCGAACTTTATTATATGAACATCTTAATATTATAATTTGATTATATTCACACACACACAAAAAAGGTATTATAATCTAATTGTGATATTTGAAGTATGAGTAATTTTGATTTTTTATTGATTTAAATGTGTTGAGTACAAATAATGGTTATTTCAATACAAAAACTAAATTACATAAAGTGATTATTATTAAAATATCACAAAAAATTATAATATTGAGTATAAATATTGAAAACTTGGAATACCTTAAAATTATATTATTAATAATTTGTTACAATGGTAATATCCGATATAATAAATTATATAAAGTGATTTTGTTGAGTATATTCAAATTATTAAGAAAGTGATTATTATTAAAAATATTTTTGAGCTTATTACAAAAATATTTTATTGTACATAATGATATTTAAAACATTAAAGAGATACCATTAATTATGGTATGAATAGATTTTCCACTATATTAAAATAATATAGTGATGATAAAATTGATTTGTATGAGAATAAATCAAAAATTGAATTTATTTTTAATTTTAAAAGAGAATGTCGTGATTTGGATTATCCAAATATATAATAAATTATATTTGTCAGGACCAGCACTATATTTCTTGTATGCACATTGTGATTGCTAAGCGGAAAATTAAAGTCACTCCGCAAATATAACTTGAGATGTGTACATATATGTCATGGATTTTGTGAAATGATCAATAATATGATCATGTGATAGAAAAACAATTATTAATTTCATTATATTTCCTATCGTAAAAAGTTTAATAGAATGACATCGAGAAGAATGAGATTTTAGTCAAAATAAAATCAATAATGATGGGAACCCAACCTTTTGATCAGAGAATTCATGAAGAGGTTCATATGGGTAGAAACAAGTTATTAGTGATGCATTTCTAACATTATTAATATTCATTCTTATGGTATGAAGGGTGTTAAGCATTTGCATTGAGCGAGAGGTTAAGTCTAAGCACATAATGACTATCATATCGCTTATGGGTGGTGTATGGAAATATAGAATACGCTTGATCAAGTCACCTATATGAGTGTCAAGTTAGGTAGCTTGTATGAGATTGAGACAAAATTTCTAGAGCACTCAAGAATCAACCCGGTGCAGCGGCATGGCCTATTTACTTTGTTTATCGGCAAAACTTGCAAGAATTATGATGGTGTAATGTGATCATTCAATCTCTAGCTTACACATAGGTGTTTTTCGTTCATGTAAGTTCTATTTCACCAAAACACCATCAGTTAACTTTACTTTGTCTAAGGTCCGGGTTCATAGTCGAAATACGATGCATTTACACTGTATAACCTAGTAAAATCTCTTTCTAACTTTTTAATTTATTTTATTTTCTATTAGCTTTTGAAATATGTGGGGATTGTTGTAAAAATTAGAAATTTCAAAAAAGTCTTAAATATAATTAATATTATTAATTTAAGTTTAAATATTCAAATTAATTTAAATAATTAACATATTATAATTTTTAAGATATTTAGAATTTATTATTAATTATTTTAAATTTAAATTATGAATTAATTATTTAATTATCCATTAGTGGTTTATTATGATTTTTGAAATTTTTACCGACAGAAATTATTACAGTTTTATTTCTTGCTAACGTTATGAACTTAATTCGATTAGAGGTTTTAATTTCTAGTAAGTTAGTTTTTTAATTTTCTATAAATCTGTTATACATTGGGTTTATTCATACAAAATTTTCTTATGAGTTATGTTCTGAATCATTTGAAGAAGAGGCATTGTATTATGGAAGATTGTGAACATCAATTATGTCTCAACTCCACTTTTAAATTAATTAATAAATAAACAATACTTAGGTATATTTAATTAAAATAAAAAAAGATGAAGAAGAAGAAGAAGAAAAAAAAGAAAAATATAAAAAAAGAAGAATAAAAGGAATTTCAATAAAAAATAAAAATAAAAAAGGATGATAAAAGAAAAAAAATAAATAAAATAAAACAAATACAAATAATAAAGAAAAAAAAAAAAAGGAAAGAAAGAAAGAAAGAAAAAGGAAAAGATAAAAAGGAAAAAAAAATAAGAGAATAAAATAATATATAAAAACAAGTAAAAATAATAATAAAAATAAAAAAAGAACAAAAAAATTTTCAGTTAAAAAATGCTAAGGTGGTTAAAGTTAGAAGTAAAGATGGTTAAGAATTAATTAGTAACAAAAATAAAATAGAAAGAAAATGAAAAAAAATAAAAAAATAATAAGAATAAAAAAACAGGACTTACTAAAAATTCAAAAGGAAAAGTTTTGATATTGAAAGGAAGGTTCACGAGAGGTGTTTTTCCTTTTTGAAAATCAGAGCTCTTTAGACTTTTCTCTCTCTCTTATTCTCAGTGGTGGAAGGAGTTCTAAATTTGACATTCTCAATCAAAGAAAATTGCTTTAAAGAAAATAAATTACTGCTAAGAGCCTACCTCATTTTCACTTAAAAACGGTGAAAAAAGCATTGATTCATTCTGGTTCTAGCATCACTCAGGTTAGATTTCCTGCATCACACTCTTCCTCTTATCGTTGCATCTATTGTTGTGTTTCTAAGAATTAAACTTCATCCATGAGCATGTTCTAGTCTTTGTTTGTGGTTTGTATGAACTATGAACGAAAATTAAATCCAATTTGATGAGAAGGAATGCTGAAAAATAAATTACCTCAATCGTTATCTCTGTTTTGTTTGTGTATCCTTTGCATCAACATCATGTATGGTATAGCTTGATGAAGCGAATAGAAAATATAAATCCTCTTGTTAGAAGCATTATTGATGCAAATATCAAGCTAGGAAAATCACCTATGACCATGTTGCCTCCAATTGATTACATGTGCTTATTCAATTTTTGGATGCTTCAGTAAATATAAGAAGAGATCAAAAATATCATACCTGTCCATATTTTATGGTTAACTAGGTATTTTCTAATTTACTTCTTTTGAGATTC
Organism: Canavalia ensiformis; assembly: GCA_026541065.1. Classification (NCBI taxonomy): domain Eukaryota; kingdom Viridiplantae; phylum Streptophyta; class Magnoliopsida; order Fabales; family Fabaceae; genus Canavalia; species Canavalia ensiformis. The sequence continues at coordinate 17,367 of JAMKYM010000121.1, read as the reverse complement.
CAAAATATATCTCCAAGAGTGTTCTTCAAGCTGGAGGAGGATGCTACCAAGATTATGGCCAAACTCTATCATGGGTTATGGGACTACATACCTTAGCAAAAAGCTTTATGTTTACTAAACATTTATCATGGATCATATCCTTGAGTGGCTGCACCTTTGTTAGGATAGTTGTTAGTATTGATCAATAGTTAGTGGCATTGTTTTGGCTTACCTTGGTAGTTCCTGCCAATGATTCAGAATCCTAAACCTTGGTAGGATGTATCAGAGTTACCTCTAACTCAACATTATAGGCTAGTGGATAATACGTGGTCAGTGATGGTATACGAACCGCGGGTAGTGAGATGTTGGAGATGTTAGAGAAACTAGCATAGCGCATGAGTGTCCTGACTTAAGGATAGTTGGCTTAAATAGACGCCCTTACTTGAGGTCTTTTGGACTGTATAGACTTAAAAACACCCCACCATAATACAAACCCTTAGTCATTTTGGTAAGGTGTATAGTCTCAGCTAAGTACACCATTCATTTGCACCCGCTCTAATTTATGAAATAGAAGAGAAAGGTTCCCCACAAGCTTTAGGACTAGATTTCTGATGCAGTGCTCAATGTCTACTTTAAACAAGACATTGATAACAAGGTTTCCTATGTCTGATCATGGTCTTGAGAGATCACACGACCAATATGAAATATGAGAAGATGGTCTTTGGCATATCTTTGCAACATCGGATGCATCTCTAGTGATGCAGAGTCGACATTGATAACTATAAAAGTTCAATCCCGTGATGGCAGGGATCCTAATATGGTCCAGCGGTATGCATGGTCATTTCACCTAGTGCTTGGAAGAGTTTGAAGTTAGTGACCAAGGTCACATGTTGGTTTTTCCACTAATGGAACTCCTAAATATAAGCCCTTAGGTTATACCCCTGCAACAGCATTAAGGCAGACCCCAAAGGAAGGAAATTAAGAGCTGGTGTTGTTCCTCCATTTAGCCCCTGATCATTAAATATGAATGTTCATCATGGACTCGGTGCTATGCTACTTGCTGTTACCTCAATGTGTTCGTCTCCTCACCATGCATATCTTGTCACCTCCACCAATGCCCAACATGGTCTATCATGGCTGCAAGTGCAGCTACAGGCTCTGTATGCAGGAGCCATTAACTAGGATAGGATTTGTTGAAACAGGAACTAGATGAACCTAAAATAAAACTCAGACTGGAAGGTTAGTATTGGCTTTGATGCATTTACACTTATATTAACCTAGTAAAATCTCTTTATTTTAATTTTTTTATTTTTAAACCTTTTGAAATATGTGGGGGATTGTTGTAAAAATTAGGTATTTCAAAAAGGTCTTAAATATGATAATTAATATTATTAATTTTAAGTTTAAATATTCAAAATTAATTTAAATAATTATCATTTTATAATTTTAAGATATTTAAGTTATTATTAATTTTTAAATTTAAATTATGAATTAATTATTTAATTGTCCATTAGTGGTTTATTGTGATTTTAGAATTTTGACCATTGAGAAATTATTACAACTTTATTTCTTTTAATATGAACTTAATTTCTTATCAGAGTTTTAATTTCTAGCAAGTTGGTTGCACCCCAATTTTTATATATAAATCTATTTTGTTGAGTTGAAATACAAAAAATTTTCTTGTGGTTATGTTCGAATCATTAGGAAAAAGGCGTTGTGTCAGGAGATCATGCCATAGAGATAAATCCTTGAGAACGTGCCTCATCTGTGCCTCAGTCTACGACCAGCTTCAGCGATAATGAAAAACAACTAATTGAACTTTTTTCTTTCTTATGGATCTGCATATGATTTCTGCACCGATTATGTTTTTCCTTATTATAGTTAATTAATTGAAATGAATAACAATCATTCTTATTACTTTTTAAGTTGATTTGGGAAAAGAATCATTACCATTGCTTAATTAACAGAATTATAAGGTAAATAGGATACAAAGATTTTGGAGGATTAACCTGAGAATCTTTGATTTCTACCTAGTTATTAAGTTAATAAACTCTAAAGTATTTCTTCATGAGTTTTCTTAATTATTTACCATGTATGATCATTGAGGGTGATGATTTTGGAAAAGAATATTAATATTACATGATCATTGCAGTAGTAATGGAATTAGAATGGGTGGAATTACAAATTGACACCACTTTTATTCATAAGGGAGTTAGGGGTGATATTGCATAAAGTAATAAGAGAACCAAAGTTTCATGTTTTTCATGATCAAATTCATATTCGATGATTACTCTTTTGCCTTTGAATTTTATTTCTTGTTTTTTATCTTTTATTTCAATTTTAAGATATCCCTAAAAATAAAAATTTTCTTGGTGAAGCTAAAAAAGATTTAATAGTATTGATTGTTGGAATAGTGTTTATTGGAGCGGCGTTGTGGATCTTAAATACTTTCTTTCTAATTTAAATTAGTCACTTGCTCCTAGGTGAAATAATATGCATAATTTTCTGGCAACAATTTTGCACAATAAACATTAACCATCAAATTTAGTTAGGGAGGTCTCAATGACACCCTCTTGAACCTAATTTCATGAGCCAAGTCTTCTCACTACCTAGAAAGTTAAGTACTGTTTCACCTTTTTGGATTTGTGGAAAAAAACTTTAAAATCTTGCCTCTTAAGTGTCTTTCTAGACTAATCAAGGTAAAGCTTAAAACAAATTGAATAAGTTAGGAAAATATAAATCTGAGTTCATGGGAAAAATCACAAGTTTCTCCTATATAGACTATCTTTTTACGTTCATGCTACATTAGGGAGAAATTTAAAGAAATGTGAGGAGGGGAGGAAGAAATCATGGCTTGAGATAAAAAGGAAGAAGAAAGAATCCAGCTTAAACTTACAAAAAGAATAGAGAAGAATGAATTTTGAATAAGTTTTTTGGAGTGGAAAATGAAAAAAAATGAAGAGGATTGGGACTAGAAGCTACTGATTTTTCTTGTGAAAATGAAGGAGAATAAGCTTATCTTTATAATAAATGAGAAGTTTCTCCTAGACAAACACTTTTTCAAATCTATTAAATTTTCTAATTAAAAATTATGAAAAAATCTTAAAATTTATCAAAGTAACTTTGTCAAAAGGTTCCATTTTCAAATTTCATTTGTTTATATATTTCTTTTTGAAATTCTTTTTTCCAAGATTAAAGAGTTACTAAAGAAAATTCTATGGTTCTAAAGGATTCATTTCTTATTACTTATCTATTAATTTGTAAAAATGTTTCCTTGTTATTTGTTTAGCGACTAATAGTATTTGTCTAGAGTCCTAGATTACCTACATTCTTTTAACCTTACTCACATATTATTTCTTTTGTATCTTTGATTAATATACGAATAATCATGTGATCATGATGATATTTGATTTCCAAATCATACTCATCCAAAAAATTTAAACTTTATATATGTATACATTAGCCATAACAGCGTAATTCGACGAGGCGAAGGGACTGCTTAAAATTTCTTGAAAATGGATTTTATTAGTTATGTGTGGAGTCGTACCAAATTTTATTTAAGGGAAAAGATTTGGAAAAACCACTAACAGTGAAGATGAGATTCTAGGTTCAGGAATTAAGTTCATGAGATGGGAAGAGGTGTTAGGCACTCCATACCGCGTTCAAAGAGCATGAAATTCTCTAAACAGATGTGTAATTTCTAAAAATTGTTTGATCCCTTAGTTAACGTGAAAATAAATAGCTGAAACGATGGAAGTTAGTCTGCAGCGGGGAGTTGATCCTACTCCTACGTGTTCACCGTGCAATGGGAAACTCGAGGCTTACGAATTGGAATCTAAAGTGTGAGTTGAAGGCTTGACCTTGAGTTTGAATTTAGAAAATGCATTTTTGCCTTTTTTGAAAATATTTTAAGGGTGCGATCCCAATCCACCCTATGCAGAGCCCAAGACAACTACGTGCACTTGTGACGCATGCAGGACCTCTAAACAAGCGAATAACGAGAAAAAGCTACCGATTCGTTTTTAGAGTTGTATTGCATGAATTAAGGAATACAAACGACATTTATTTGATCAAAAAAAGGAAGGAAATCCTCAATCCACATATGCACGAGGCCAAGACAGCTACGATCTGCACTTGGACCCATACGGACTCTAAACAACGAGCACAACGAGAAAAAGCTACTGGATTGTTTTTAGGGGCTTGTTGCATGAGATTAAGGAATGCGAAATGATTTTTATTTGATTGAAAAAAAAGGAAAGCGCAATCCCAATCCACCTATGCTACAGGGCCCAAGGACAACTACGGCTGCACTTGGACCCATACGGATCTACAAGCAATGAGCAACGAAAAAGCTACTAGTTCGATTTTAAGGCCCATTGCGTGAGATTAAGGAGAATGTAAAATGGGACTTAATTTAAAACAAAAATGAACTTGATTTGAATTTAATGAAATAAAATTGGACTTGATTTAAAATAAAATAAACTTGATTTGAATTTTGAGCAGGTGGGCTTAATTTGAAATAAACTTGACTTGATTTGAAATTAAGAAAAAAATTGCGAACATGCTTTAGTAATCAAGCGATAGAAAATTTCATTTCAAATCCAAATTAGATAAATAATATCATTACAGAAACTAGAGAAATACAAATAGAACAGAACAAAAATCACCAAAATCAGAGATCATTTGACCAATTAAAAACGAAAATGAAAACCAGATGAAGATCAACCAAAGAACACCACAAGATTTTGAAAACGTAAAATTTGAATTCAAATCTCATAATTTTAAAAAATATTTTTTGGTAGATATGAAAAATAAAAAACAAATAAATTGAAAGATATGGATTATAGGAATCAAGCAAAACAAGTTTGACACAAATCCAATCCAGAAATGAGCAAGTTATGCACAAATCAAATCAATTACAAAGCTTGAAGTTCCTTGTGCACCAGGATGAACATGTGAGTAATCAGCGATTAAAATTTCATTTCAGATCCAAATTATACATACAATATCATTGAAACTAGAGAAAAGAATAAGAGAACAGAAACAAAAATCATCAAAATTGGAATCGAGTGACGATCAAAAATGAAAACGAAAACCAGAGACGAAAATAAGCTCGAAAATGCGAGGAAAAGCGAGAAACTTGAAGCGAGAATAAAGTAGGATCTAACCTTGATTGGAAGATGATGAAGAAGCTGGTTTGAAGGCAGAGGTAGAGAGTATCCTAGGTCCTCCCTTCAAAATTCACAGAAAAAAAAATATTCCTCCTCCGTGCTCCTCCTCATTTTGGTGAAGGATCTCTCGCTATAGAAGGAGGAGAGATTAAAAATCCTTTCTTATCAATGTGGGACTTCTTTCCCATAAGAAAATTTTCCTTTTTTCTTTTTCCTCTTCTTTTCTTTTCTTATTTTTTCTCTTTTCTTTTTTCCTCTTATATCTTTTTTTTTTTTATTCTTTTCTTTTTTTTTTGCTTTCTCTTTTAAACATTTACTGCTTTTGTTTATATCTTTTCAAATTTCTAATTAAACTTAATTTTTGGTTAATTTTAACGATTAAGGGCCTCAGACGTAATTAGTATTTTGATTTGCCCCTCTTTCTCATTTTCCTACGAGATAATGTGAGAAATGATTCTCTGATTTATCGTAGTAGGAAATGAGTAAGATGCGAACACATTTGTCGGGCAGGCCTTGAAGAAGTTCGACGAACCGGGAGGAGCCTTGAACTTGAAATTGAACCTCTGGATGTCGAAGAAGGACGATTGAATGACCTTCTGCAGGCTTTTTATATCCAGATAGAAGTTTAAATGTGAGGCTTAGTTGTATAGCGACTAGGCTAAGTGGAATGAATGAATGCTTGTTGGGAATTTGTGGAATTCAATGGGATGGCTTATTAGGACTGAAAAGCAAAATGAAATGAAAATGAATACATTAAAAAGCAGACAAAGTAGAAGAGAAATGGCAGATTCTGACCCGCTCGGTAAGTGAAAGCGACATTTAAAATGAGGAAAGCATGCAAGAACTAAAATGTAAGATATGTACAAGGTGACCTGGCATGCGGCTATAGGCCGAGGTATCTATCTAAGTTGGAGCGACATCAAAAGGCGGCTATGGAAAAACAAACTTGGTGAGGCGACATCGTAGGCAGAAAGCGAAAAGTAAGCCCAGGAGGCGACAACATAGGCCAAGGTGCTTGAAGAAAAGTAAACTTGATGAGGCAACAACATAGGCAAGGTGCAAAAAGTAAACTTGAGGAGGCACGACAGCATAGGCCAAGGTGCGAGTAAACTTGAGGAGGCGACAACATAGGCCAAGAATGCGAGAAATGTAAAGCTTGATGAAAATCCCGTTGTTGGCCCAGGAAGAATGCAAATGAAATCCTCATTTTGCCAGGATAAATGCAAACATTTGGCAATTGGACAGAAAATTAAACATGCTTGAAGTCTGGTTGTGCGCGGAGAATGCAAATGAGATCCGTTGTGCCGGGAAGATGCAAATGATGAAATCCTGGCACATTTGCGGGATAAATGCAAACCTACTGCTTGACGGGTGGACAAAGAATTGAAACGTGCAAAAGTCCTGTGGTGTGAGGAATCAAAATGAGATCCATTGTTGCCGGGGGAAGATGCAAAAAATGATGAAATCTGTAACATTTGCCAGGATAAATGCAAACTGCTTGACAAGTGGGCGAAAAATTAAACATCTTGAAGTCACATTTGTTGTGAGGAGAATGCAAAATAAGATCCATTGTTGCTTAGGAAGATGCAAATGATGAAATCTGGCATTTGCACAGGATAAATGAAAAACTGCTGGCATGGTGGACGAAAATTAAACACATGCTTGAAGTCTGTTGTTGATAGAATGCAAATAAGATCAATTCTTGGGATAGATGCGAATGATGAAATCTTGTTATTTGCGAGGATAAATGAAAACACTGCTAGTCAATTGGACGAAAAATTAAACATGCTTGAAGTCCTTGTTGTTGACGAGGAGAATGTACAAATGAGATCCGCTATTCGTCGGGAAGATGCAAATGATGAAATCCTGTCATGTGCGAGGATAAATGCAAACACGCTTGGCGAGTGGACGAGAAAATTAAGCATGCTTGAAGTCTGCTTTGACGAAGAACATGCAAAATGGGATCTGCTTGAGGAGGATGAATGCAAAAATTTAGACATGAAATTATGTTTGACGAGGATGAATGCGAATGAAATCTGCTGTCGGCGAGATATGTCTGAAAGTTTACACATGAAATCTGCTTGAGTGGATAAATGCATACGAAATCCTACTTGAAAAGATGTATGCGAGAAATTTAAACATGAAATCCTAGCTTGACAGGATAAATGCAAGCAAAAATCCTGCTTAGACGAGGATGTATGCTAGAAATTTAAACATGAAATCTGCTTGGCGAGGATAAATGCAAAGCGAAATCTGCTTGACGAGGATGTATCATAAATTTAAACATGAAATCACCAGCAGCGGGATAAATGCAAATGAAATCTGCTTGACGGATGTATGCGAAAATTTAAGCGCAAATCTGGCAGCGAGGATAAATGAAAATTGACCTGTTAAGACGGGTGGAATGCGAAAAAGTCTTGTTGATGGCAGGGAAAGATGCAAGCTTTGCTAGGCATGGCAAAGGAAAGTGAAAATGACATGTTAAGGCGAGGCAAAAATGTAAAAGTCTTGTTATTGACATGATGGAGGCAAACGCACTGTTAAGACGAGCAAAAGCGAAATGAAAGGACTCGTGAAGGCAGAGGAAAAAGAAAGCCCTTGAAGAGGCGGAGGAAAAGTAAATGCGAAAACTATCTCGTTAAAGAGCAGAATAAATGTAGATGGACTCCTATTGTTGACAAGAGAAATGCAAGCACGCTGGACGAGCAAAGGTGAAAAGCTTTGTTAAGGCGGGTAAAATATGCAGTCACATCGAGCGAAGTGCTAACGTGTCTGTGAGCGGAACATGGACTTAAAATCGTCGGCTTCCTTGGACTGAACAAACTATTTTTGAAAATTTTTTCTTGAGATTTAAATAAATTGCTTATTCTACCTTGGAACTTGAAGGTTTTTAAGCACTTGATAATATTCTCTTGAAGAAACTTGAAACTATTTTGCTAGGTTTAAGAAAATTCTTGATAATTAAGGGCTATCTTGATTAGAAGGAACTTTGGGCAAAATGTTTTGGTTTGGAAAGATATTTTGGCAGTTGCCTCCATTTTAACTTTTAATATTTTGAATTTAAATCTCTTTGGAAGCGTTTGCTCCGAGTTTGAGCTTGACTCGAGAATTTGAGGTGACCTCAGGTGAATTTTTTAATGAAGCGGCATTTTGCCTAGGTTCAAACAATTGAATTTTATAGGTGACCCTCAAATTGAATTTTTGTGGGCGAGCATTTGAGTTTGAAACTCAAAATTTGAGGTGACCTCAAATTGAATTTTTGTGGGCAAAGCGTTTGCCCAGTTTGAGCTTGACAAAATTTTTAAGATGACCTCAAATTGGATTTTTGTGTGGGCAAGCATTTGCCTAGTTTGAGCTTGACTTAGGAGTTGAGAGGTGACCTCAAAATACATGGATTTTGTGTGGGCAAGTGTTTGCCCAGTTTGATCTTGATTCGAAATTTGGGGATGACTCAATTAAATTTGGGGGAGCAAGTATTTGACCATTTATTTGAACATTTTAAAATTGAGGATGTTTTCCAATTAAATTTTGGGAAACGTTTGTCCTGTTTTGGACTTGATCGAAATTTACAAGGTGACCCTCCAAATTGGATTTTTGTATGGGCAGAGTTTGCCCAGTTTGAGACTAGATCATTTTAAACTATGATTGACTTCCAGCGATTTTACCGCAGTCTTAATTATGCAGCAGTCAGTGCAGGTCTTGAATGACCAAGACAGCATTTGATGTTTGAATGAATGAAAAGTGCGATGCTTATGGTGTTTGAATAGAAAGAATGTGATGTTTTAATCTTATTGAATGCTTTTTTATGCTTGAAATAATTATCGATGAAATGGATGCTATGAGATGAATGCTAACCATGAGATGAATTGTTAAAACCTTTGTTTCTCTTGATTTTTTTTTTTATTTTTTCTAACATGTCCCTTCTCGACAACCTCATAGTGGGTGTGAAGGGAACCAAAAGAAAATGGAGCCGAAATGGATTGACTCAATTTCGGAGGTTTTCTTGAGTCAATCACATTGGCTCATGTGTTATTACTTGAGAGGAACTACACTTCTCTCCTTTTGTCTTAAAAACGGCGTTATGTACAGCGGGAGGATGATCCCCTTGGAACAATCATGTCATGTCACGATGGTTGAGGATTCATCGATTTGGCATGACTTTTCAAAATTAATCTTTTTATTTTTATTTTTTATATTTTCACATTTTACGGCGTGCATTTTTGAGGTGTGCAAAGTGATTTTGGATGGAAAGAAATAAGTGGTGTTTTGTTTTGGCGGGAAAAGACGAAAGGTGTGGGTTTGATTGCCCAAATGGCACTTTTATGAAAAAAATGGTCTTGCTTTTCATAATCTTGATTGTCAAATTAAACAAACTTGAGCAAGCGGCAAAATTTGCCGAGTTCTAGGGAAGATATGAGGTGCGAAATGTCATGTTGTCTTGAGATTCTGGATTGACCTTAATTTTTGCCTAGTTGTTCTTTGAGTTTTCAGCAATGGGTCTTTCGTTTTCGCCTAGCTAACTTTTCCTAGGTCGCCCACTGCAGGTTTCGACCTAGCGGGCTTTTGTTTGATTATGCCTAACTTTACTAAGTCTCTTTTGAAGATTGTCGACTATAGCGGAGCACTTACAACGATTGCATGCAACTTTGCCTAAGTCATTCTTGAGGATTTCTTGGAAACCCTGCGGGCATTTGTTTGATCGTGCCCTAACTTTTGCCTAGGTCTTTTTTGAAGATTGTCGACCTAGCGGGCCTTCTGCTTGATTGCGCCCTAACTTTTGCCTAGGTCGCCTTTAATGATTGTCGACCTAGCGGGCTCTTATATGATCCTGATTTTTGCCTGAATTGTTGTTGGAAACCGGTAAGACCTTTTCTGATCATGACTTTGTCGATTCATTATTTTGAACTTTAACCCTACTTTTGCCTGGATTATTTTTGGCTTTTAATCCAGCGGGCTTCTCTTCTTCTTGAATTTTATGTTTCGACCTTGATTTTGCCTTGATTATTTTTACTTTAATCCAACGGGTCTTCTCCTTTTTCTTGAATTTTGTGTAGTTGAATATTGATCTTGCCGGGATCATTTAAGGCTTCCAATTCAGCGGATCTTTTCTTTCATCCCTAATTTTGCCTGGATTTAAACTTGGTTCCAGCGAGATATTTTAACTTTGAATGGTGATCTAGAATCCCTGGTTGTTTATTCTACTTCCTCATTGGGTTTTTCTCTTTTGAGTTTGATTAATCCGACATTCAAGATTATTTATTACAGCACTGGCATCTTCACCAATTGGTATTTATTATTTTTGGTATAGGAATAAGAAGTGGGCTAAATGACGAAAAGGATGATAAATTTTAGAAGTAAAGTCAAAATGTAAAGCACGTGCTCAAGTAATATGAAAAATGTAACTTTTCCATTATTTATTGAGATTTATTTACAAAATATTGATTTTGAAAAGTACGACAATTTTGGATGGGTATCCTCGATGGCTTGATTTGTACAATGCAACATGTCGTGCTTACTCACATCTTTTCAGCTAGTCGACGGGCTCAGTGATTTGGCAGCAGGATTGTTTTTACGTGTTAGGAGCAAGCACTCCCAAAATCTAACTCACTTTGCATCGATCAAGTTTTGTACTTTACAGCTTCGGTGCTAAGCAATCCTCTATGGAATGGCCAATGAATCTGCATGGTAATGCTTGTCTGGTGTTTGTATCATACCATTTAGGGTATGAGTGGCTCTTGAGGTTTCAGAGAGGATAAGGAGCGACCAAGTGAAGTTCTGAATCAGCCGTGGTAGTAACTCGGTGTAGGGAGATTGGGATAGGGTCGAGGCCCAATACGAAGCTTACTTCTCTTTTCTGGCTTTGGTTGTTATTTTGGCTCATGGCTTGTGTACTGGTTGTATATATTCTTGCAGTGGTCGGACTTGTGTCGGGTAATTGTAAGTAGGAGGGTATGGTGTTTGGTAGGTGGTGGCGACGTAAGGGTATGGTGTGTAAGATGTGTATGGTGTATATGGTGGTGGTCGGGAAGCTTGACTGGACCTATCTTGTGCCATTTGAGGAATGTATTGGCCTTGATTAGAAGCCACATTGCGAGGTCTCTCTATCTTTTTCTTCCAGGACCCATTGGAAGCATTGACTATGCCCGTGGGCTTTTGCACGATCTTTTCACGGCGCATGCCACCTGTCGATCCTTTCTCCCGATGATGGCGACATCGGAGAAGCTAGAGTTCCTCTTAGGCCATCTTGTCAAAAGAGAAGGATCTTAGAGTGTGTCCATGAACATGCTGACCATCTCTTTTTATGATAAAAAAAGGAGGTTATTACAGGCATGATAACTCCCTCATCTTTGAGCATATTGCTGAAGGTCTCTTCCTCTTTCTTGGCCATATTTTGTTGAGTTCGATTCAGGGAACCATCTCTGTATTATCTTAAATCTTCATTTAAGTAAAGCCTAAATAAGGTCTCTCCCCATGAGCGGATGTGTAATAAAACTTAAGTTGAGTGTACCAGTTTGCGGTTACTTGATTGAGCCTATCTTGAAAAAATGGATGGGAAGAAGCTGCTCATAAAGTACATCTTGAGACATCTTCTGCTGTCCATAGTCAAGTGTTTCTTTGGACCATTGGTTCCTTGATATTCTCGAATTCAGGAACCTTGAATTTTGGAGGATGACCACATCGGGACCAAAAGCACAAATCGGATGCATCTTTGGCTTCATAAGCGTTTCCCTCAGTGCTCAGATCATCCTCCTAAGACCCTTCCATTTTTACGTATCCTCTGAGGTTGAAGGATGGCTTGGAACTTGGGTATTCCTCAGGCATGTGGTGGGGATAAAGATGGTATGTATATAGAGCGAGGCCTTTGGAGTGAAATAGGGTGCGTTCTACAGCGGCTGTTAGTAGGCTTATGAAGTGGTATTTGGAGGTAGGTTGTTTGTTTGGGTTTATGTTTAGGCTTGTGTTTGGGTTAATGTGTGTGTATGCCAGCGGAAATCCATGGCGGAAGGCTTCCAGCCGGTTTGCGGAGGTAAGGTCAATGGTGGGGTGAAGCCAGGAAGATGTATTGGGTCAGTTGGTTCTCATTGGGAATTCCCTTTCCTCTTTTTGTTTGGATAGTTTGCATAGCTTCCATCAACTTGGCTACCTCTGCTTTTTAGAGTCTTGACCTCACTTCTCGACTCCTCGTTTTGTCTCTCCAGCTCGTCATGATTCTTGATTGTGCCCGATTCTTATAAGGATGTCGAGAAGGAATTGTCTTTTTTTATTTTTCTGTTAAAGTTAAAAATTAATTTTTTGAAATAATTTGAATGCAAAAATCGTGAATGATAAATATGTTAATGCAAATGAGTATGATGTGTAGAAAGAGTGTATGAGGTGATTTTTGAAACTTTTCTTTTTGATATTCAAATTTATGAATGGAAAATCATGCATGCTAGTGTGCAAATAATTTTAGAAATTGGAATAATTGAAAGTTGCTCTTTCAGATTCTTAGTAGTTTTTGTAATTTTTGGTATTTTCATTTTGCTAGAAAACCGCTTGGTTTGTTTTGAAAAACTCTTTAGTTTGCTAGAAAATTTTTAGGTTTTCAAATTTTATTTTCTATCTATTGAATCTTTATTTTTTCAAAATTTCAAAAATTATCTTTCTAATTTCCTATTTCTAAAACATCCTTTTTAAGTTTTCTTTTTTATATTTTCAAAAATATTTTCTAATTTTCACTAAGAATTTTCTCCTTCTATTTTGGTTTTCTTGATGTTTATCTTGATTTGATTTTTGTATCTCTCCAATTGCAGCACTTCAAATTCCTTGTATCTTGAGAGGGGTGTGTGTGCCCTCTTTGCTTCTCATGTGGGTTACCTGTCCTAGGGATCTATGGCCTTTTATATGAACCTCTCAAAGGTGGTGCAGTAATCTGGGGTGTAGAGGTCACTAGAGCCAAGTTCCGGTCTGTAATGCTTTGCCACAGCAATGAGAAAAAGCTACCAGTTATGGGGCATTACAAATAGGACGCACTTCTAGCCGGGATTTTCATGATAGTCAAACGAGGACGTAAGCCCCAAGTGACACCACTAGATCCCTCAATCCTAGGTTGCACTCGGACTCAGGGTATAGGGCCCCACTCATGATAAATGCATATGTAATGTATGAGGGCACACAAGTAATTGGGATACCTGCAATTGGGAAATTGTACAATATATATATATATATATATATATAGTAATTTAATGTTCGATCATCCTAAGGTTTGTACAAAGAATGAACAAACGGATAAGCGGATAAATGGATTGTGCAAATAAGCAAAGAAGGGATCCAAATATAATACACACTCGATTAAACAGGCTTGACTCTCTCAATGTCCCCAGTGGAGTCGCATCATGCATCAGCTTAGTAATTAACGAGACAGACGGACTCGCTAAAATTTGTTGAAAATGGATTTTATTGGTTATGTGTGGAGTCGTCACAAATTTTATTTAAGGGAAAAGATTTGGAAAAACCCTAACTTGAAGATGAGATTCTAAGTTCGGGAGTCGGATTACGAGTGGGAAAGGTGTTAGGCACCCCACTCGCCTGTTCAGAAGAACAGTACCCTTAAGCGAGTGTGTGATTTCGAAAATTGTTTGATCACTTAGTTAACATGAAAATAAATAGCTTGATGGAGGTTAGCTGGCGAGGACTTGATCTGCTCTACGTATTCCGACACATGGGAAACTCGAGACTTACGTAGTTCGGTGTGAGTTGAAGGCTTGACCTCGAGAGTTTGAATTTAAAAGAAAATGCATTTTTGCCTTTTTTGAAAATATTTTAAGGGTGCGATCCCGATCCACTGTACTGCACGAGCCCCAAGACAACTACTGATGCACTTGGACCCACTTCTAGTATCCTCTAAGCAGTGACAATGAGAAAAAGCTACCAGTTCGTTTTTAGAGTTAGGTAAAGTAAATTAAGGAATGCAAAACGACATTTATTTGATCAAAAAAAAAAAGGAAGAGACAATCCTACAATCCCGTATGCACTGGGAGCCCAAGACAACTATGTGTTGCAGCATGGACACTACATGCAGGACCTACTAAAGCAACGAACGACGAGAAAAAGCTACCGGTTCGTTTTTAGAGGCTTGTTGCGTGAGATTAAGGAATGCGAAATGATTTTTATCTGATTGAAAAAAAAGGAAACACGATCCCAATCCACATATGCACGAGAGCCCGAAGACAACTACGGCTAGCACTTGGACCCACTACGGATCTGCAGACAACGAACAAGATGAAAAAGCTACTGGTTAGTTTTAGGGCCCATTGCATGAGATTAAGGAATGCAAAATGGGACTTGATTTAAAACGAAATAGAACTTGATTTGAATTTAATGAAATAAAATTGGACTTGATTTAAAATAAAATAAACTTGATTTGAATTTTGGGCTTGAATTGGGCTTAATTGAGCTTAATTTGAAATAAACTTGACTTGATTTGAAATTAAGGAAAAGAATTGTGAACATGCTTTAGTAATCAAGCGATAAAAATTTCATTTCAAATCCAAATTAGATAAATAATATCATTACAGAAACTGAGAGAAATACAAATAGAACAGAACAAAAATCACCAAAATCAGAGATCATTTGACCAATTAAAAAACGAAAATGAAAAACTGAGATGAAGATCAAACCCGAAGAACACCGAGATTTTGGCACAAAATTTGAATTCAAATCTCAGAATTTTTAAAAATATATTTTTGGTAGATCTGAAAAATAAAAACAAATAAATTGAAAGATATGGATTATAAGAATCAAGAAAAACAAGTTTGACATAAATCCAATCAGAAATGAGCAAGTTATGCACGAAATCAAATAAGCTAGGTTCACTTGTGCACCGGGATGAACATGCTTCGGTAATCAGGCGATTAAAATTTCATTTCAGATCCAAATTAGACATACAATATCATTCCAGAAACTAGAGAGAAGGACGAAGAGAACGAAACAAAAATCATCAAAATCGGAGATCATTTGGCCGATCAAAAATGAAAACGAAAACCAGAGACGAAAATAAGCTTGGAAATCCGAGAAGAAGCAAGAAACTTGATCAGAATAAAAGTAGGATCTAACCTTGATTGGAAGGTGATGAAGAACTGGTTTGAAGGAAGGTAGAGAGTCTCCTAGGTCCTCCTTCAAAAATTCTGAAAAAAATATTCCCTCCCTCAAGTGCTCCTCCTCATTTTGGTGAAGGATCTCTCCTTATATAGATGGAGGAGAGATTGAAGAAGCCCTTTTATTATTCAACTGGGACTTCTTTCCCACATAAGAAATTTTTCCTTTTTTTTTTCCTCTTCTTTTTCTTTTCTTATTTTTTCTCTTTTTCTTTTTCCTCTTCTCTCTTTTTTTTTATTCTTTTCTTTTTTGCTTTCTCTTTTACGTATTTTCACGCTTCTGTTTTATATCTTTTCAAATTTCTAATTAACATAATTTTTGGTTAATTTTAACGATTGGAGCTCGGACATAATTGAGTGTTTACATACATAAATACATTATTCTAGAGGTACATCAGTTCAATATTTCCCTAAATGTGGGTAATCTAGACTACTACAACTCGTGCAATAGAAGGTAGATTCATACAAATGGTTAAGTTGTTATACTTAAACTAATGATCACAAAATTCTCTTTGTACTTCTCTTCTTTTAACTGATAAGAGGCTTTATAACTACTCACTAATTCTACTTGAGTCTCCTCCCTTTATCTGGAAATGAAGTTTGATGTAGGATCTATTTTTCTATATGCTTCAACTGAATTATTCTTCAAATTTTAGTATCGATTTGTCGAGAAATTGATAAAAGGTTTTTTTAAATGCAACCAAATTCTTCTTTATTCCCTCTTTTTTCAATTGTTTTTCCTTTTCTTCAATTTACATTTGCCAATTCCATGGACTTCTCCCGAAAATGAAAATTTGGTGGAGTGGATGTGTCAATTTCATGTAATTACAATTAACACATGTCTTTTATTTCTTTCAAAAAAATGGATATGATAGTGTGAATAACGAAAACAAAGATAGGAAAGGACTAAACTAT
This sequence comes from Canavalia ensiformis, assembly GCA_026541065.1. Classification (NCBI taxonomy): domain Eukaryota; kingdom Viridiplantae; phylum Streptophyta; class Magnoliopsida; order Fabales; family Fabaceae; genus Canavalia; species Canavalia ensiformis. The sequence continues at coordinate 1,166 of JAMKYM010000121.1, read as the reverse complement.
AAGAATCAAGGATGTACAATTAAACTAAAGGATTTGGTTTAATTATAATCTCTTAGGAGATTAAAGAATAACTATCTTAGTGTTATAAGACAATGGACAAGGATGAACCATCCCTAACTCAAGCATTATTATTAGAATTATGGCAATATGCACTATTAGGAGTGATACATAACATGAACTTATGAATTAATGATGATAGTTAGTGTTATGTTGACCCTAATTAAAGAATGAACTAACTTCTTTACGCTTAAATTGTTCATTCAATTCTATTAATAGTTTGTTATCTCATGATGTATAATTTTTGAAAAATACTTATTAGAAAAAATATGGTAATTTTTTTAAAACAAACACGATATAAAATGTGAGCCTTGTCGTTATAAAGTTTATAACTAAAAGTAAAGTATCACTAGCTTCTTGTGTGTATATAGGTTATTACCATTACGTAGATTACTTCCTTTATTTTATTTGTCTCTAATCAATACCAAAAATATTAAACATAATCCATATATATACATACAAGCTTTATATAATTATACAATTATGTTTACATATACATAAATGTGTATTAGGCCCTAAGGCCTTTACACACCATAATGTACATACCAATTTTACATATATATTTAATTCATATTCTAATGCCAAGAACCCAATCTCACAACTACATTATAATAACTAGGATGCTCTACATCTATCTATTTACAAAATTTACCTTATTGGTATGACAACATCTTCTGCTGCTTTGGAAAAGAAACAAAGGAACCAACAAGCCTCCTAAGGCCTAGCGATGAAAACGTTCTAGCTACATGCTTTGATCAAGAGAATGAAAAGTACTATTAGGCACTCTCGGTAGGCTTGAAAAGGGAAAGGTATAAGGTAAGGAGAGCTCACTTGTGAATACCATATAGGTGAAGAGTTGTGGTAGTGAACCAATTTTGAGAGTCCTGTCTCCCCCTTCTATGGAAGAGGAATCTTTAGTTGTTGCAATTGCTGTTTTTTGAAGCCAAGAGGAGCTGCGGAAAACCTCATTTGGATGGAAAGCTTCTAATGGAATGATGAAACCTATTGTTGAAAAGTTTGAACTTAAGGCTTCGAAATAAAAAGATATCCCAAATGAAAAGTAAATCCTTTACACTAGCCCGGGGTGTAATTAATAGGCCGTGGGAGTT